>CM077672.1:2000000-2025000 GCA_039707655.1 Elymus sibiricus | reverse complement strand
GGAACAGAGTATTAGTTAAGGGCTCAAGCTAGCATGAAGAATGAATTTGCATGAATCATGAAGCAAACCACATACCCAGTTTTCCCCGAACCCACGTAGGTTGACGCTGCCTAGATGGTGTGGGACACCTTTCATTTGGGCACGCTTCTCCTTTGCACCGTCGTGGACGTTGCGCCATTGGGGAGTGCACCACTCATCCACCAACGCCTCCCAACAGTCCATCCTATCCGCACACCATCTCGGGGGCACCTAAGTTAAGCAAGAGAAATTTGAGCGCTACGCATACGAATCAAATCAAGGAACTAAGTACAAGGCCTTAAGAATAGGTAATTACCTTCATGTACTTCTCCTTACTCAGATAGTTGAGGCGGCACTTCTCTTTTTTCCTCCGAATACCAGTCGAGGCGTAGTAGTCTCGAATAGCCTGCGTCCGAGCCTCGTGCCGAAAGTTTTGAAGTAGGCGCCTGCACTCGTTGCCGATAACCCGAGCCGCGGCCTCCTCCTGTCCCTCAGCACACCTGTAGAAGGTCTGCAATCAAACAAGAAAACACGGATTAGTACAATCACTAGGGTTGCCAATCAAAGAAGAAAACACAACGTAGACGGCAAAGGAGAAATTACCCAAAATGTCTGGATCACAATGTCGGCGACCGTGTGGCACTCGAAGCAAGAATACTTGCGACCCGCCTGCAGCCAACGGAACTGAAGAGCTGCCTTGCATGTGGGGCACGGGAACCTTCCATGCACACACCAGCCAACGAATAGCGCATACGCCGGCAAGTCATGCGTCGAGTACATGTACCACACATGCATTTTGAAGTTTTGTTTTGTAGCGGCGTCATATGTCTTGATCCCATTATCCCAAGCTTCTTGCAATTCATCCTTAAGCGGCTGCATGTACACATTCATATTCTTCCCCGGATAGTTGGGCCCTGGAATTATCAACGTCAAGAAAATGTTCTTTCTTTTCATAATCTCTCCGGGGGGGAGATTGAGTGGAATGACAAATACAGGCCAGCAACTGTATTGGGTTGCCGTCATACCAAACACTTGGAACCCATCCGTGCTGATGGCGACTCGAGGATGCCTTGGATCTGCCGCTTTGTCCTTATGTAAAGCATCGAAGTGCTTCCACGCAAAAGCGTCTGAAGTGTGTCCCAACATCGGATTCCCATCTGCATCTAGTTTGGTTCTTTTGCCCAATTTATGCCACGTCATCTGTCTGGCCGTCTCTTCGACCATGAAAAGACGTTGAAGTCTTGGTATGATTGGCATATACCGAAGAACATTAACTGGGATTTTGGTCTGACTCTTCTCACCCATACCGTTGTCTACCACAACGTACCTGGAAGACTTGCAAATGGGACAATAGTTGAAGCCCGCATACTCAAGCCTAAATAAGGCACATCCATTCTCACAGGCATCTATTTTCTCATAGGGCATCTTAAGCGCACGTAGGATTTTGTCCGACTGGTACAGGTTTGCTGGCAATACATGGCCTTTGGGTAGAAAGCGTCCAAATATCGTCATCATCGCGTCGTAGCATTCTCTGCCCAGGTTGAACTGAGCCTTGAGAGCCATTACTTGCGCGATGGCATCCAGCTGACAAAGCTCAGTGTGCTCGTGGAGAGGACGTTTTGAAGACTCCAACATTTCATAGAAGGCCTTTGCAGATTCCTCCATCTCATCATCCGAATCCCGAGCATCATCAAAGTCTTGCACCATGTCTTCGATCCCGGTACCATGCTCGTCGGTGCGACGACGAACCACCTCAGCTCTGGCACGTTGGGCAGACTCACCATGAAATCTCCACACCGTATAATCAGTCGTAAAACCCCACTTCTGCAAGTGTTTACCCATTTCATCCCGTGTCCACTTTTTATGGTTGTCGCACCGGACACAGGGGCACCAGTTTGTTTCCTGTCCATTTGCAAATGCGGCTCTCACAAACCCCTTGGTTTTTCTTAGCCATTCATGGGTCATGTCTTTCTGACTAGTGTGACCGGTGTACATCCACGCACGATCACTCATCTTGCCTAGCTACTGGACACACAAGAAATATATACATAATTCAGCAAACCATATTCATCAGTTAATAGAGTTTGTCAGTTTTATTATGTCCATGCAACCTAGACGCTAGTAGGTAAAGATAGGTCCTAATCCCACCCGAGTATGTGTAGATTGGGTTCGTTTTCCCATGCTCTGCTCCGGATCCGACGCAAAATTTCGGCAGCACCTCCCCGCTGTTCTCCTGATACACGTCTCGGCAATAAGCAGAGAGGATGTGTACCCGGAGAACAACAGGGAGGCACTGACGAAATTCTGCATCGGATCCGGAGCAGAGCATATGGGAAAACGAACCCAATCTACACATACTCGGGCTGTCCATGGATAACGTTGGACAATTCGAAAGAATCACGGTTATAAATATGCAAATGCATGCATATTTATAGATGTAACCCTTTCGAACGGGAGACGCATAGTGGTCACGCATACTAATGATTGACACCTATAGCTAGCAAGTTTCATCGGCACGAAGACCGGAACAGAGCAAATGAAGGGGGGAGGAGGAGATGTCATTTGTGCTCACCCACGAACGCAGAGGCGGAGCTCGTCGAACGCACGGGGAGGTCGTCGAACACCAGACCCTCGCAGCCCCGAAAGAACTGCACATTTAAATCCACCCGATCAACACAAATATATATGATGTTTTTCTTAACAAAATCGGGAAATATACTTCCTAACTCATAATTCACAAATATATGACCCCGTCGGCCTCTGGAAGGCCGAAGAGCACCTTTTCGGTCAACAGGAGGCCGAAGATGTGTCGGGGGTCAGGGCTGTCGTGTCTGGGTGGCGTGGTGTCGGGGTGTCGTGTCGGGGTCGGGGTGTCGGGGGGTGTCGTGTCTGGGTGTCATGGTGTCGGGGTGTCAGGGGTGTCGGGGTGTCGGGGTCGGGGTGTCGTGTCGGTGTCGGGGTGTCGGGGGGTGTCGTGTCTGGGTGTCGTGGTGTCGGGGTGTTAGGGGTGTCGGGGTCGGGGTGTCGTGTCGGTGTCGGGGTGTCGGGTCGGGGTCGGGGTGCCGTGTCGGGGTCGGGATCGAGGTCGGGGTGTCGGGGTCGGCGTGTCGGGTCGTTGTCGGGTTGGGGTCAGGGTCGAGGTGCCGTGTCGGGGTCGGGGTTTTTCCTCTTTTTTTCTTTTCTTCTTCTTCCTCTTCTTCCTCTTCTTTCTTTTCTTCCTTTTCTTCCTTTTTTTCCTTCTTCTTCTTCTTCTTCCTCCTTTCCTTTTTCCTCTTCTTCTTCTCCTCCTCTCCTCTTTTTTCTTCTTCTTCTTCCTCTTCTTCTTTTTTCTTCTCCTCCTCCTCCTCTTCTTCTTCTTCCTTTCCTTTTTTCCTCTTCTTCTTCTCCTCCTCTCCTCTTTTTTTCTTCTTCTTCTTCTTCTTTTTTCTTCTCCTCCTCCTCTTCTTCTGTTTCTTCTTCTTATTATTATTTTTTGTTCTTTTTCTTTTTTCTTTTTCCTTTTTTTTCTTCTTCTTTTCTTCTTTTTTTTCTTCTAGGTTTTTTCTTTTCTTCTTTTCTGTCTAAGTTTTTTCTACCTAATAAAAACTAACTAATATGAACTAATAACTAACTAATATAAACTAACTAAATGAACTAATAAAAACAAAAAAAAAACAGGAAAAAAACAAAAAAGGGGGGGAATGGTGGAGCTCACCGGAGGGTGGTCGAGGCGGCGGCGCTGGGGAGGAGGGGGGCGGCGGCGGTCGGCGGGGAGGAGGGGGGCGGCGGCGGTCGGCGGGGAGGAGGGGGTCGGCGGGGAGGAGGGGGTCGGCAGGGAGGGGGCGGCGGCGGCGCTGTGGAGGAGGGAAGGGGGCGGCGGCGGCACTGTGGAGGAGGGGAGGGGGCGGCGGCGGCGCTGTGGAGGAGGGGAGGGGGCGGCGGCGGGGAGGAGGGGGGCGGCGGGGGTCGGCGGGGAGGAGGGGGTCGGCGGGGAGGGGGCGGCGGCGGCGCGCAGAGACAGAGAGAGAGAGAGATGTGAGAGAGAGAGAGGGGGTTTGGGCGCGTGGGGCGAAAATTAAGCCCCCCTCTTTGCCGTCTGCTGGCAGACGGCAAAGAATTCTTTGCCGTCTGCCAGCAGACGGCAAAGAGGGGGGCCGTTAGCCCGTCCCCGCCGTTACACTGTGGGGCCCCCCTCACCTCTTTGCCGTCTGCTGGCAGACGGCAAAGAGTTCTTTGCCGTCTGCCAGCAGACGGCAAAGAAGTGGCCCGTGTGACCTAGCCAACGCAGTACCCCATGGGCCCCACTTTGGTCTTTGCCGTCTGCGGGCAGACGGCAAAGAACTCTTTGCCATCTGCCAGCAGACGGCAAAGAACTCTTTGCCATCTGCCAGCAGACGGCAAAGAAGTGCAGATGGCAAAGAGCCTCTTTGCCATCAGTATGTTCTTTGCCGTCTGCTTTATAAAAGCAGACGGCAAAGAGCCTCTTTGCCATCTGCCAGCAGACGGCAAAGAGCTGGCAGATGGCAAAGTCCCTGATTCCAGTAGTGAAAGGAGTTTACTATGCATTAGACTGATAAGAGAGGGATCCAGGAGAACGCCTTTCATATGTTGAAAGGTGAATAAAACAACAACTTAAAGAGATAGGAAGTCTGGGGCACTCTTAAGTTGGATGCTTCTTCTGAGAGTAGGAGAAATACTAAAAGTTAAACTGTTAGAAGTATAAAGGCAAAAGGAAAGAAGACTGGAATATCCAGCTCATGTATGAATGTCATACAAGTTTTTGATGTATAGAAGGCTGGTCAAAGATATAGTTCTTGGGAATTATGGTTAAACATGTTAATCACTAATTCTTGGGTATTGTGAGTTAATCACAAAGATACCCGCTCGATTGCATTCTGTTGCAACTCGATGTAAGAACTACTATGGCCTGAAAGACTAGCCAGGGATGAGGTTTAGATACACGCAGGGAACATAGTAATTGTTACTATGCCTTCCATCGGTGTATTCCCTATGTATTTATTTTCATAATTCATTTTAGAGTTTCACACTCTAGCCCTTTACATAAAGTATCTTGCAAGAAGGTTGTTCATAAGAGAACTTTTGATGTTCGGTGTTATGAATAACATGAGGGCCATACTTTCATTATGAATGAGATGTATGTTATGAATATTGATAATAATACATTACCTCTGGTTTTACTTTCATAATTCATGTTAGATTTTCATACACTCTAGCCCATTGCACAATGATTGTTGCAAAAGAGTTGTTCATAAAACAACAACTGTTGTTCAGTATTATGAATGACATGAAGGGCCATGCTTCCATCCTAGATGGGATGTATGTTATGAATATTGATGGAAATATGATACATCCATAACACTGACGCTAAATGTCGCAAGACTAAAAGAATACCACACAAGTGTGGCACTGCATTTGGTCACATTGGAGAAACCCGCATGGAAAATTCCATTATGATGGATTTTGAAGTCGTTTGATTTTGAATCATCTGACACTTGCAACTTTCCTCTGAAAAGTGAAGTGACTGAAATACCGTTCACAGGCCATAAGGAACGAGCATAGAACATATTGGTGATCATACATTATGATGTGTGTAGTCCAATAAATGTTATTGCAAGTAGTGGATTTATCTATCTTCAGAAATGACTCAAGTAGATATATGGATATTTACTTGATAAGACGTGAGTCTGGATCTTTTGAAATCATTCGAAAGGTTTTCAAAATGAAGAAGAAAATATTGTAACAAGAAAATTATGTTTCTACAATTCGATTGCAGAAAGGAATATTTGAGTTACAAGTTTAGCGAATGTCTGATGAGTTGTGAAAGGGGTTTCATAACTTGCACCTCCCGGAACACCACTGCAAGTGGAGAGTCCGTGAAGATGTAATCGAACCATTTATGACATGGTAAGATCAAAGATGACATAAATAGATTTGCCATTATCCCTTTTAAAGTGATGCTTTAGAGACTGCGGCTTTTACACTGAAAAGAGCTCCATCGGGTCTGTTGAAATGACGCCATGGTATGGTACGCCCAACCATGTTATATCTTTTCTTAACATTTGGAATATGGGGCTTGTGTAAAAGATTACAAACCTATTCCAAATCAGACAAGTGCTACTTTGTAAGGTTATCCCAAGTCATTGGGTATTCCCCCACCACTATACCGAGGCAAAGGATTTTGCCGCAAAACGGTATGCTTTTAAAGAGAATAGTTCTTTCAAAAGGTGAGTGGGAGGACAGTGCAACTCGACGAGATAACCAGTATCTTCGTCATCAGCTCAAAGGAAAGAAACCTTGGAAGTGATTCCGGAGTTTCCTACTGCGACTGATACGGAAGTCTCTACAATAAAATGTATGGACTTCGGTCGAACTTGCAGCTGAACCACGTAGGCAAAGCTTGTGCAAACCTATCAGGTGCGCAAACGAGATATTGTTGTTAGACAACAATATACCTACAATACACAAGGAAGCGTTGATGGGCCCTGACTCCGGAATTGGCTAAATTCCAATACAATCCGAGATAGTTTCCATATAAGTGATTCGAGATTAAAATCTTGATACACCTTTCGGAAGACTTAGAGTCTAACGAATATTTATGGAACTAAAAACTGATACGGATAAAATGTTTTATCCATAAATCTCGACTTGTTGCCATAACAAGTTCAAGGAGTTGACTACGATGAGATTGTCTCACCGTAGCGATGCTTGAAGTCGGTTCGGGTTGAACTAGCAATTAATACATATTTCAATCATGAGATATGAAACATGGATGAAAAAAGGATTTCCATCTGATGGAAATGAAACCTAGGACTTGTATGTGATACAGTCCAAAGTAATTTGTCGATCCAGAGGATGCTAGTAGGTATGCAAACTTTAGAGTTCCAGCGATGGACAGAAGAGAGCAAAGAGGAGTTGGAATCTTCGTGTTTTGATGAAATGGTCAAAAGGGTTTTGACTTCATCAATGAGTAACGAAGATGCTTGTGAATCAAGAAAGTATGTGGGAGCATAATAATATTTCTAAAAACGTTGTGTGCTTGACACATTGTTAATTGGAAATAAATTTCTTGACACGAATTAGGACTTCATTTGAAAAGGGTTTTTCGATGAAGTGCTTGGGCTAAATAGCCTTAATATTAGGCATGATGATCTATGGAGATAGATTTACCTAATGGGGCTGAGCAAAGATACATATTGACAAAATGCTAAAACCTTTTAGCATTGAAAAACGTCAAGGAGTGATTCTTGCCGAAGTCACATGGAAAGAGGTTTTGCAAGACTCGGTGTCCCAAAACACTGATGAGCAAAATACATGATGGTGATTCCACACACTCTTGTGTTTGGATTAATCATGTATTCCATGGTATGTAAAAACAACCAGATATGTCCAATACTCCAAAGTTGTTGCGAGTATGGATACCAAAGTGATCAAAAGTACTGATCATGGGACAACAGTGAAAGATGTCATTAGGTACTAGAGTAGTACTGATGACATGTTTTCTCGCAAGCAGAGATTATGAAGTGCTCGTTGTAAGTAATTACATCGATACAGTCTTCATCAATGCTCCATGCGATTTTCGATTTAAGTTAAGGGTTTTTGTGTAATACACAATATGGTGGCACGGTAGTTGGAAATTGTTCCAAACAAGATACTGTGGCGAATTCTATAACAAAGGCTAAGTATGTTGACGCTTAAGAAGCGACAAAGAAGTTGTTGAATCATATAGTTCATTCATGAACTTAGTATGGTTCCAAGATGGCTTTGGTCTATGGGACACTATTGCAGATAGTTGCTCCATAGCTCAGTCCGAGGAATCAAGTTTCGACCAATGATTCACACATATGCAAAGCCAAGTCCACACAAAATATGAACTTTGTGAAAGCGTGAAAACGCGAGGATATGCAAAGTTACACACAGAGCTGAAGTCGTCAGATCCGTTGGACATCAGGCTATACCACAAGCGAAGCATATTTTACACCAGTATGCCATAGGTGTAAAGTGCATTAGCATTGACTAGATTATTGACTCTAGTGCAAGTGGGAGTCTGTAGGAGATATGCCCTAGAGGCAATAATATATGTTATTGATTATCTCCCTGTTCATAATTAGGTTTATGTTCCATGCTATAACTGCTATGGTTCTCGAGTCTACAATAACCACGAGGCTCGGAGGAAGACTCATATGCACGTGTGGAATAATAAACGGTAAAATGTATTCCTAGTCTGGCCTCTAAGACTGGCTCAAGTATTGCATGATGATCCCGTTTTCCTGATCATGGGCATGGCTATGCCGGCAATTTTGAGGGCACAATGTTAGAAGAACATTTGTGTTGAATCGACCCGAATTGATGTTATGCTATGAGATTCATTCGTCATAAGTTAATGGTTAATAACACAGAGATGGTTAACGTTTGCATGATTCCTTAGACCATGAGAGTATCGAGTTTCTTCATGCTTGCTTCATGAACTTTGGGGTTTGTTAAACGTCATCCGTAAATGGGTGGCTATTACGGCGGCTTACGGGTTCATGGAAAAGTGTGTCAAGTAACTTGATAGCTCAAGATTGGGATTTGCTCCTCCGACGATGGAGAGATATCTCTGGACCCTCTCGGTGTTACGGTATCCATCATCGTCTGGCCAGACACAGGGTGATTTGATCACAGGGATGCCGGAACATGGGAACGAGAAAAGAGAACAATACCGGTAACGAGGTAACTGGCATAGTGGACAAGTTGTTGATCCACGGGGATGCCTACATGTCTCACCTTGGGTATTTGTAACATATCGCGAAGCAACAGGAATAGCACACGGCAACTGGAGGTTCACTCGAATATTCATTCGTGTGGGTATAGGGATCAATATGGGTGTCCACGGCTCCGATGTTGATCATTGATCGGAAGGGGTTCCGGGTCATGTCTATGCTTCACCGAACCTATAGGGTCACACGCTTAAGGGTCATCTATCTGGTGAATACTAGACAGGGAGTCTGAGAGAAAATCACCGAAAAAGTTTCGGACACCGGAAAAGTTTCGGACAACGGAAAAGTTCCGCAGAGAGAACACCGGAACAGTTTCGGTAAAACTGAAAAGTTGTTTCAAGGGATACCATTAAGTCAAATTGGTTTCGGCACATGGCTGATAATTCTTGGAGGGTGCCAGAATCATTCTGGAAACTTCTGGGAATTTTCCGGAAGAAAAACCGGAAATGTTCTGGAGCTGCCGGAACCGCTTCGGATGCTTTTCGCAGATGAAAATCACTAATCCAGAATTGTTCCGGATCGCATTGAAAATTATTTTAGTGGGTACTGGAAATGTTCTAAGCCCACATAAATATTTTCAGTTCGACCGGACGCTGAAAAATGTCATCGTGAATAGTGAAATTGCTTTTTGGGATATTTATGGAAAAGTCACCTTTTGGGATATTTTCCCAAAAGGTTTCTAGAAGGCTTGGGGGCCAAGAAACCCTACCCCTTGGATTTCCTATAAATAGAGGTGGAGGGGCTGCCTCCACACTCACTTCCTTCTCACATACAAGTGCCATGACATTTCTGGCTTCTCTCTCCCTCCCAGCGAAATAGTTTCGTAGAGCCGAAAGGTTGTCTGGGTTCCGGTGGGAACTAGTTCTGGACGGCGAAGCCCTGCCGGATAGATGACACCGTATGTGTGCAACTCTGTAGAGAGATCGTAGTTTCGGTCTTAGTTCGAGAGTACCTCCCGAAGGGCTGTCCGAGTTACTGTCCGGGTTTTGGGGGTCCTCCCGAAGGGCTGTCCGAGGATCCGTCCGGTGGGACTATCCGAAGGATTGTCCAGAGGCCTCCCGAAGGGCTGTCCGAGGATCCGTCCGGTGGGACTATCCGAAGGACTGTCCAGAGGCCTCCCGAAGGGCTGTCCGAGGATCCGTCCGGTGGGACTATCCGAGGGACTGTCCAGAGGCCTCCCGAAGGGCTGCCCGAGGATCCGTCCGGTGAGCTGACGAGGGAGTACATCCTCGCGGTTGGAAGGTTGTAAAATCCTAGCTGCGGGGATCTGCATCGCCGATCGTCATCGACTCTACTTCCGCTGCGCTACGAGTCGGTAACGAAAAAGATCAAACCTTGTATGCAGTCTCCATAGTGATCCTGGGCTGGTACGTAGGTCGGAAATTTTTTGTTTTCTGCTGCGTTACCCTACACCAAGTACGTTCATCGATCAAGACTTCCCATCTTTTTAGGTGGCGACTCAAGGCGTTTTTAAAAACTATTATTGGTAATGTTCGTGCAGGTGAAAGAGTGACAACATCGTTGCTCCAGTCCAATTGCAACTTCTTTGCCGAAGTCTTTGGAGTATTTCTTCGAGCAGAGATTGATACCGTGAAGAAGGTGTTTTCAAGAGATTTCATTGTAATTCTTAATCATAGGAGTTACTTTGTATTTTCTTGAATCTTAGGTCCAAATCAATGTACTTGTAATTGTTATGAATATGAATAAAGTTACAGGTGTTTCTAAAAAAAAAAGCAGTTACCCCTCAAAAAAACCTAAAAGAAAACTTAACACTAGCAGTTACTCAAAAAAAACTTAACACTAGCACATGTGCCCGTGCATTGCAACGGGAGAATTAAAAATGTATTTTCTAGAATGAAAATTTTAAATTGTGTTGAACCACATATGTTTAGTTATGGAGTAAATTCTAGCTGTCGTGAATTAGGATTGCCCCGGTGAGAAACTGGCTCATGGGAGAAGAGCCGCTAATGACACACACGATTTTTCAACAGTGTTCTTGGGGATGGGATGGCAATTCGGCACATGGGACATGATAGTGCTCACCGGAGGACGATGACCGGATGTTCGTCCACCACCATGTTGATTAGACACCTGGAGGCGCGCCAGACCATTCATTGGCGGCAATTTGGTATACTAATGTTACAGCCAGGGGCGGAGCTTCGTTGGGGCCGACCTGGGCCGTGGCCCGCCCATGATTTTTGTGTTTTTTTACCTAGGCTATCCTTCGAAGCCCAGTCGGCCAGGCAATGCACTCAGCCCAGAAAGACTGACGAGGCCACGACCTGAGAATATCCAAATACTTGACGAGCCCAACTGCTCACTCTCACTCTCGCTCATCCAAAACATAACGCCCTTCATTAAAATAAATGGATTAGCTCATAACCTCATCCAAAACTGAACTACTTCAACGCTGTCACACAGAAGAGCAACATTTTGATTTCCAAATTGCAAACCACGTTTTTAACTGGAAAAATATTTGGATGCCACCGGGAGAAGAGCCGCTAATGACACACACGATTTTTCAACAGGGTTCTTCGGGATGGGATGGCAATTCAGCACATGGGACATGATAGTGCTCGCCGGAGGACGATGACCGGATGTTCTTCCACCACCATGTTGAGTAGACACCTGGAGGCGCGCCAGACCATTCATTGACGGCAATTTGGGTTGCTAATGTTATGGCCATTGCCGTCGCGGCTAAGGGGGTCACGGGAAGGAGGAGCTTGAGAGGGGCGCACGAAGGAGGTGTTAATATTATAGTAGGTGTCGTTACACAAGCAATGTAATATATAGACATTACATAATTTTTTATATCTATATATACCTATATATATATATATATACTTTTTTAATAACTAGCAAAAGAGCCCGTGCGTTGCAACGGAAGAAAAAAAATCCCTAACACAAGAATCATGACTGAAGGCCACAATAGGTCCACGTGTCTTTTTTTTGTGGGGGGCTCTTTTTTGTTTGTTTGTTAAAATAAGCACTCATTGTTCCAACTCGATTTGCCAAGCAAAATTTTGCGTATTCGATAATCTTAGTTATTTAGTGTGTGCCAACAAAGTAACTTATCGGCAATATTTTTTGAGTTTATATTGTTGATGCGCCATTTCAAATGGTTGGAATCATGATGTAAACAGAAGAGATGTAGTTAAGGGAGGAATCAGGTTGTAACCAAGTACACACCTTGAGATTCATGAATAAGAGGTTGATGCATTTATATAGTCTAGATATAGGTTAGACTTAGTCTACTCTCACGCTTATGTCATATAGTTCAAACTTAATCAACATCAGCATCGCTTCTTTAAATTCACTTGATCAAGCTGGTGACTCAACCAAATTAATTTGTTCCTTTATACCTTCCATTTGATATTGCTTACTTGGCGACCTACTCTCCTTGTGCAAGATTTAATTTAAACTTTTGAGAAGCTATTTTTTGTTTGTGTATGGAGAGATACATTAGAGAATCAATGAAGAAATTAAAAAAATCATAATATTATGGGAGGACGCTGCATACATACACGTAATAGGAAATTCTTGCTGCTGCCAGCGTGGCTCGACAGAAGGAATCTCGTAGTCCTACAGGCGTCCGGTCCTGTGCAGCGGGTTTTTTCTTATATAGTACAAAGCTGAGACACTTATTTTGGGAGTGCAGAGGGTTTTTTCTTATATAGTAGAAAGCTGAGACACTTATTTTGGGACAGAGGGAGTATAATATATGGGCTCTTTGCCTGTTGATTTTTTCCTCCTCATGCGGCTGCTCTTTATATGAAATCTCAAAGCTCCTACAGGCGGTCGGTCCTGTGAGCTGCGGCGTAGCTCTTCTACACGGCGGACATGGAGATCGTCACTCTCTAGTCAGGGCAGCACATCCCACGAGCCATTTACTTAGCAGCATATCCCAGAAGCAACTTAATTTGAGTCGATCAAAGCCATGCAAGCCTACAATCACGTCCCAGCCACCAGCTCCCACGGAGAGCCGTGCATGTCCCTCGAGCCCTTCTTTTATTGGCTGTCTCTCTTTTTTACTGGCTGGTTGATTCTCAAGTAACTTGGTGGCCTATATAAATTGGTGAGGTTTAATGTACTGGAGCGAGGTGGGACTATTTTATAAACGACAACGAACCCTTTTATAGCACAAGTAGTAGATAGCTCAATTGGTTGTATGCCATGGGATGGAAGGCAACGTCCTGAGTTCGATCCCTGACCAGACCTATAATTTTTAGCTAAGCCTAGGAGGAGGCCCATCAGGACTTCGTTTGGTGGATTTGTTTGATGGGCTGAGGCCCATGCAAGCTGGTTGTGGCGTATCGAGTATAGTAGCGGACGGATTTTTCGCTGATTCGATCGAACGACGTACTAATAAACTGAATTAGTACCACCTCACGTATATGTTTTAAATTCAAACTGAAGGCGTAAACTCACGGGAAGAAGCGTATTGTGACGGTGAACACACGGAGTCAATCCGTGCTTTATTATTAGGGAAAGATATAATAATAATATATATATATATATATATATTATATTATATATATTTTTTAATTTTTTTTATATATTATATATTATATTATATATAATAATAAAGCAAATAGATATTCTTGGTTTCGTCCCGATTAGATGATTTTTCCCGTTAGTTTTGGTCACGTACGGCGGCCCGTCCGTCCTATTTTGGTCACGTACGGCTGGATCACCATATGTATGGGCCGCGCGTAACCAAAATTCCCCGCATGGGCCGGGCACCGCCTTTTTTGTCTATCCACCGCATGGGCCGAGGTGGGCCTGTTCGGACTTTTGGCAAAAAATAAATTTACTTGCGTCAGGAATTGAACGCACGATCTCTCAGCCAATACCATACACGCCTACCAACTCAACTATATCAGCTCATGTGTAGTAGTAGAAACGTTTACTTTTCTTATTCAATAGTACCACCTCGTCCCCTTACAACATATATACGTCTTAGAGTTACACTTTATCAACCAGCTCAATATAAGTCGGCTAATTAAGGAAGGAAGGAAAATGAGTACTGGGAAGGAAAGAGATATACAAATATGCATCCATACTACGTGGGCCAATTAAACGGGAAGGAAGGAACATCCATACTACGTGGGCGCTAATTAAAAGCTAATTAAGTTGTGGGAAATTAATGGGATTCATAATCCTTGCTGCATAAATTTAAAGGAGGGCGTTTAAGAAAACAAGAATTAATGGAGAGCGTGATTAGATGAAATTGCTAATTGGTGATTGTTCAAGAAAAAAACAAGAAACCCCCTAATTAAAGGAGGGCGGCAGCGCATGCAGGCGCGCCGCCACTGACTGCCAATGCCTCCCTCCAGGGTCGCTGCCATGAGAGGGTGGCAACTGCATGCTCTCAGCTAGATCAACGGAGGACGACGAAGGAAATCAAGCCATGAAAATACTGTCAAATTCTCTGTTTTTTCAAAGGCCTTTCAAAAATAATTATCTCTTTGTGGCACATGTTTACCTCCTCTACAACGGTTTCCATGTTAACTGGACCCCATTAAAGATTACATCACCTAGGCACCAAGGCAATATGAGGAGCGCCAAGGCAATATGAGGGCGCTCGAAAACAAGCTGACGAACTTTCGCACTCGAGAATTCTCAAAAGTTGTTTCACCTCTACCACATCTGCACAACCTGATTCTCGTGCCTTGCAAGCTATGTTACTTTAGTAGAATGAAGGATGTAGGGATGTTATTTTCTTCCGTTGCAACGCATGGGCAATTTTCCTAGTATAATACCTAAAAAATTACATTGTCTGAAAATAGCTTCAAGGCCGGGAAGAAAAATTATACGTGGTTTCTTTTGAGACATCACCCCATACGAAAATTCAGTAAAAAAAACTCAAGATAATAATAATTGTTTTGGCTTTGTGAAAGTACACGGTTGATTTTATCGTCATGCCCCGCGGCCAGCGCACGATTCCATTCAAGGGTCATGGTCGTGTTGTTGGTCCGATCTCTGGGTCCGGGTCGCTCCGGCTAGTGGATTCCAGTATGCCCTCCTAGGCAAATCCTAAACGGCGCCCGTTGCGTCCGTTTCTTCGATTTTCACAAACGGGCGCACACCCCGCGGCGCGCTGGCCGGCCCGTCTTGCATTTTTTTTCCATTCAAATCTGAAGCAAAAAAAGGGTGTGCACGCGGGGATTCAAACACGGGATCCTTCAGTTTAGTTAGCACCGCACTACCAGTAGGACAACAACCCACTTGTGCTTATATATTCATTCAAATTTTTTATTTCTTTCTCAGGTCGCGAGAGCTTTAGTGCCTATATAATTTTCTATTTAAAAAAAATCAAAGACCTTTTTTTCTTCAAAACCGATGAACTTATTTCAAAAATCCACGAACTTTTTCCAGATTCATGAATTGTTTTCAAAATCGGTGAACTTTTTTCAAGTTTGTGAACTTTTCTTTCAAAATCGGATGAACTTTTTTTCGATTTTGTGAACCTTTTTCTAATTTGACGAAAAAAAGTTCACCGAATTTTATGAATGTTTTTTCAAATTCAGTGAACTTATTTCAAATCCGATGTACTTTCCTAAAAATCGGTGAACTTTTTTTCAAATTGATGAACTTTTTTTAAATTCGATGAACTTTTTTTCAAACCGATGAACTCTTTTCATAATTGGTGAACTTTTTTTCCAAATTCGATGAACTTTTTTCAAATTTGATGAACTCTTTTACAAATTCGGTGAACTTTTTCAAAATTTGATGAACCTTTTTTCAGAATCAATGATTTTTTTTTTGTAATTCATGAACTTTTTTTGAAATGTTTTCAAATAATTGAAAAATCAAAGCTCTACAGTAAACAGTACATGTGCAATAAATTGCGCGGCTATAAATGTTCTTAAATAATTCGCCCTTGAATTGGACACTAGCATGTAGTTAGGTCAGGTGGTTAGCCATAGTTCAACGTGGTGTCACGGCGCGAGTTCGATCCACGACGAGATGCACTTTTTCAGGATTTTTTAGCGTCGAATAATAATATTTTGCTGGGCCGGCCCAGTACCATCGCCATCGGGTGCCAGTAAGCCGAACCGGCGCTGAGAGCGCCGGTTAGGAGCTCCCGCCTTCCTGATCATTTATAGGCCTCTTTTCTTTCTTTCTTTTTGAGTTGGATCATCCATTGGGCTCGGTATATATAGCCCACAACACCACATAGACCGTTTCTTTCTTCCATTGACCATTGCACATGGAGAGTTAATTTCTTCCTGCCAACAACACCACACACGTTCTCTCTGTTTGTTGTTACTTGTGGCGACTTGTTGATTTCTAACTTATGAACATATATTAGCCGGTGTGTACAGAAGCGAGGTGGGACAATTCAATATGCCGTCGTCTATTTGCATCGTAGTATATTTTTAGTTTTTTTAGGCAAACGAACATTTTGGAAAGCCTGCTCGTGGTCCATATGATCAAGCAGGCCCAGCAGCTACATGGAGGCCCAGTATAAGATGACAGGCGAAATTCCCAGCGGCCCGCACAGGGGCGACTGATGAAATTTTAGGGAAGCCCAACCTAACACGAAGGCCATGCTTGTACAATCCAAGTAGACTCCATTCCTTTTATGGACAACAGACTCTGCCGGACGAGTTGGTCCGTTTCGATTGGGAACCAGTGTTCGAGCCAGCGAGTCCTATCTGACTGTGACGCCCCCGACTCAACCGTGCACTAATCATACACACAAATGCGCACGATCAAGTCCAGGGACTCACGGGAAGATATCACAACACAACTCTAGACTCAAAATAAAATAATACAAGCTTTATATTACAAGCCAGGGGCCTCGAGGGCTCGAATAGATAAGCTCGAGTTACACAAGAGTCAGCGGAAGCATCAGTGTCTGAGTACAGACATAAATAGACAAGTTTGCCTTAAGAAGGCTGAGCAAAACAGCGACAACTAGATCGAAAAGGCGCAGGCCTCCTGCCTGGGAGCCTCCTAAACTACTCCTGGTCGTCGGTCTCCACGTAGTAGTATGCTCCGTCGGTGTGGTAGTAGTTGTTGGCGGGAACAGCTGTCTTCGGGACTCCACCATCTGATCGCAGCAATCGGGTATGGGGAAAAAGAGGTAGCAAAGCAATCGTGAGTACTCATCCAAAGTACTCGCAATACTTACATCAGCTCTATGCTAAGTATGCATCGGTATCAAGGGTAAGGGGCTGTATCTGTGGACTATACTGCAGAAATGCCAGAACAGAGGGGAAGGCCTAGCCTATCGAAGACTAGCATCTTGCAGCGTCTTGCAGCATTAGAAGAGTGCAGATTAGTAGCATAACATAAAGTAATAAGTATGTAGTAGCAAAGACTAGAGATCCTTCCTCGACTCCCTGCGAGAAAGCGATCCCGGAGCTTACAATTAAAGTAACATGTATTCAGTTCAAGTTGTAGTAGATCGGGATACTACACTGAGCGTCCTGTTACCGTGGACACGGCTATTCGAATAGATAACTTCCCTGCAGGGGTGCACTATTGTTACCCAACACGCTCGATTAACTCCGGCCGGACACACTTTCCTGGTCATGCCCGGCCTCGGCTAATCGACACGCCGTAGTCCTACCTAGGCTCCGCAGAGACGTCCATGCCGGTCTACATCCTAAGCGCTCAGGGGTCTTGGGCCCATCGCCCTTTGCACTCCGGGTCGTTGCGTGCAGGGGGATTCCAGCGCCACCTCTGCCTGGATGGCGCGATCCGGCCTGGCCACAATGCTGAACTGGACGTCTGACAGAGCTTTCGGCTGATACATACGGCGCCGAGGGCCCCATTAAACCATTATCCCGCGTGGCGGTAGTGCGTATAGGCCAGTGGCCAACTCAGATCAAATACCCAAATCCGTTAAGCGTGTTATTAGTAACTCGCGGACACGAACAGGGCTCAAGGCTCACCTCCGACTCCCTGTCGCACCGACTTGGTAACCCGCGGTCCAACGACCAGGGACCAGGCCCACCTCTCTCCTAGGTGGTCTCCACCTGCCCTGTCGTTCCGCCACAATTTCACTCGCGGGCGCTCTCCGGGCCAACCCGACTTTTGTATTCACTCGCGGGTGCTCTTGTAGCCGACCCGACTTTAATAAGGAGCTGTCGGGACTCAGGTCCATCTCTTACTGTATGGTACCGCTTGCCCTTCAGCCCCGCATTAGTGTTGTAATGTAGTAGTGTAAACATTCCCATGATCACCACCCAGAGGGGATCACAGCCTAATAATCTAACTAGCAACACGGACAAGGTGTAGGGCCAACTGATGGAACAACAACATAGCTAATCTAAGCATGCTAGGACAACAGGTAAGCATCAATAACAGGCGACAAAATCAAGCTATGCATCAGAAGAGGATCTACCGATCACAGTGGTAACAATACCTAATGCATGAAGTAGAGAGAGAATGAGTAGGCGATATAGGAATGATCAAGGGGTTTTTGCTTGCCTGGTTGCTCTGCAGACGAAAAGGAATCTTCGGAAGTAGCCGTAGTGGTACTCGGGTCCTACTGTGGTATCGGGGTCTACCGAAAAAGAGGTAAACGCGGGGAAACAGATAAATAACGGAGCAATCAAATGCAACACAATGCATGCCATGGCAATATGGTGATGATAATGTGCTCTAGTGCATTAGTAGACATTTTAAAAGAAGAGGGAAAATATTCGGAAATATTTTCCCAGCTCCAGGTATTATGCTCGGTATTGATCCGGATGCAATTGTTCCATGTTCATCATGCTAGGAGTGTTTGTCTTGCAAACAAATGACATATTCGGTTTCGTTGTATTTTCCTGATAATTTTTCATATATAAATTATTTTCATCTGACTTACGATTTATTTGCTATGATTTTTCAAGTCTATCTGAATTTCTGGAATTCTCTGTATTTAATTTAATCTGAATTTGACCAAGTCAATTTGACTGGTCAAAAGGAAAGTGTGGCCCTCATGGCATAGACTAAACCTAACCAAGTAAATAAAGACTAACTTATTTAAATGGGGTCCACATGTCATAAGTTACTAGACTAGTTTAGCACTAATTAATACTAGCTAAACCTAGTACTAATTTAAACAAGGGCCGACCATTACCGGGCAGAGCCCAGCCGGCCACACGCACCGCGCACACACACACAGAGTGCGCGCGCGCGCACACACAGCACACACACTCACGCGCACACACATCACACACACAGCACGCAGCACAGTAGCAGCGGCAAGAGCAGCGGCGGCATGAGCAGCAGCAGTAGCAGCAGCTAGGAGGAGCAGCAGCAGCGCGGCAAGCAGCAGCAGATCAGTCGCAGCACCGCAAGTAGCAGCAGTAGAGCATCAGCAGCAGCACTAGCAGCGGCAGCACAAGGGCACGGCCATGGAGCTCCGGCCATGGCCGTGGAACGGCGGCAAATGACATGGAACGAAGGGGGAAAGGAGGGGAATCAGGGGAGAAGCTCACCCCAGAGCTCGTGGACATGGTTAGGAGGCACGGGGACGACCGGATGCGACGCGCTCGTCGACGGGAGGCGGCGGCTGTGGCGGGAAATGAGCTCGATCCCGAGCGTACGGTGCGGCCCGGCTCGGGTTCTTCGGTGGAGGCGAAGGAGACGACTGCGGGGAGGCTCCTGGACATCTTCTTGTGGCATGAGGTGGTCATGGGCCGCGGCATCGACGACGACATGGCGACGGCGCACTCGGGCTTCGGCACGAGGAAGACAACGAGTGAGGGCAAGGGAGGAAAAGGAGTTAGGGTTTGCTGCGGGGGCGTTGGGGTCACCCTTATCCTCTCCAGGGAGCCACTGTGGCGGCACGCGTCGAGGATCCGGCCGGCGAGCGCGTGCACGGGCGCTGGCGTGCCGACAGCGCGACGAAGAGGACGAACAGCGGCTGATGGGCTGGGCTAGCACTGTATATGGTGGGCTTGAGTGCACAGTGGGGTTTCCCTTTTTTATTCTCTTTCTATTTTCTGTTTTCTAATTTAGCTGCTGTTTACTAATTATTTCATGGACCAGCGATTTTAGTTGGATACAAAACTCAGTACATAAACACCATGCATTACCTTGGAGCTGTCCACAAAGTTTCATAATTTTTGGAAACATCCAAACACGCATTTTGAATAATAAAAAAAGGCTTTATTCTTTTATTCAGGTCCACTAAATTGATGCTAGGGCCATTTTGAGTAAATTAGTGATGTTGTTTTCCTTAACCATAATTACTTATGGGATATTTGCAAAAATATGAACTATTTAGTTTACATGTTTGAACAACTTTTGTTTTGTCTTGCATTTCAAATTTTAATTTGAATCAAATTTAGGTATTGGATTATTTTCTATTGGTAATTTGTTTATGACAATCATGGTGACATGACAGTATTAACTAGCATAATAGGGCATTAGGGGCGGGGGATGTCACAAATCTCCTCCACTCAAAGAAATCTCGTCCCGAGATTTAAGAGGTAGAGTAAGGGGGAAAGGTTTGGTTACGAAATTCTAACGAATCTTCTCGGTCTTGGTTGCTTTTCCCGAAAAGGTTGGTCCATTGCTTGATGTCTTTATTTTCTCTACATCATGCGTCATATCGAAGTTGTCATTCTTCCTTCAGGATCTTACGAATAGGACAAGTGGGAAAACTCTATAGAGACGGATGTCTGGAAGGATTGACATCCGGTAATTATCTGAGGGGATGAAGGTATAAGGTATCTCTCGAATTGAAACTTAAGAAAAACATCGAGAGCAAAGTAAGAAGGTACAATAAGGAGTTTCAAGCGGATAGACAATCGTTCGATGCTTGAAATAGAGTGTGAAAGGGGTTCAGAGCAACGGGAATAAGTATCGCGTCTGATACCAGAATAGATCGTCTCTAGGAATGTGGCTCGTGATAACATACGAAGCCATGTGTAAAGGATACTTCGGGATCAAGGTTGTACAGGAGAGTCAGGTTTCGATCCTGTGGAATTGCAGTGAGTGTGGATTAAGAGTAGGAAGAGCGGTGACATCTTGCGCGGTCATGACAACAAGACGTGTTAGAGGAAAGTCTGTCAGCTATGTCGGCAACACGTCGGTACCATGGGCGGGGAAAGAAGAGAACCATTTTCCTACTCGTTAAAACGAGGCGGACCAATAGGCAAGGTTCTCGTCCATCGGTGGTTACCGGAATGTCATCAACAATAGTAACAAGGTTTTATTTGGGGTGTTGACTTAAGCAGGGAATTATCACTTGTCGGTTCTAAATCCGGCATATCTCGTAGTAGGGGTCCTAAGCTAGGCGTCTTGGAGCGATGGTAACACGGACACAGGATTTTACCCAGGTTCGGGCTCTCTCGAAGAGATAATACCCTACGTCCTGCTTTTCATTGTATTCATATGGGGTGTAGTACAGAGTACATGTATCTACCACGAGATTGTTCTAATGAATATCAGATCATCTATTGACTAGCCTGGCCTCGGTTTATATAATGCACCAGAGGCCTAGGGTTTAGAGGAGTCCTCGTCTTGGGCACCAAGTCTTTGTGGAATCTTCCTTGTATGCGTCATGGGCTGCCCGAAGTAGCCCATTAGTGAACCGCCATGGGGATCCTCGGCCTGATCCACCTGGTCGGGAGACGACATGATGAGTACCCCCTAGTCCAGGACACCGTCAGTAGCCCCCTGAACCGGTCTTCAAGTTGGGGACGCTCCTCGGTTCTTTCGAATTGTTCTTCGTCTTCGATCGTTGGTCTTAAAAACTGGTTCACCAAATATTCGCATCTCCGATCTCGAGGATCGCCAAGGTGTATCTGAAGAGTTGACACGTCGGGCATCCGAGGAGCCCCTTTAGGTTCTTGGCCTTTATCAATGCCTTGTTATTTTTTACGCCACACCTCGGGTTCGAAGTTTTTCCCGGGTGGCGGAGTCCTCTTGCAGCCGAGCTCCAATGTCGGACTGCATCCGAGGTGTCTTTTTGTAGCCGAGCTCCGACGCCGGTCTGCATCCAAGGTATCTTTTTGCAGCCGAGCTCCAACGACGGTCTGCATCCGAGGTGTCATAGATTACCTCGGTTTTATAAAAGTTGAAGGAGTTTGATGACCCACAAGTATAGGGGATCAATCGTAGTCCTTTCGATAAGTAAGAGTGTCGAACCCAACGAGGAGCAGAAGGAAATGATAAGCGGTTTTCAGCAAGGTGTTTTCTGCAAGCACTGAAATTATCAGTAACAAGTAATTTGATAGCAAGATAATTTGTAACAAGTAACAAGTAACAATAGTAACAAAGAGTGCAGCAAGTTGTCCCAATCCTTTTTATAGCAAAGGACAAGCCGGAACGATCTCTTATAATAAGCAACACGTTCTCGAGGACACATGGGAATTTCATCTAGTCACTTTCATCATGTTTGTTTGATTCGCGTTCGCTACTTTGATAATTTGATATGTGGGTGGACCGGTGCTTGGGTGCTGTTCTTACTTGAACAAACCTCCCACTTATGATTACCCCCTCTCGCAAGCATCCGCAACTACGAAAGAAGAATTAAGATAACTCTAACCATAGCATTAAACATATGGATCCAAATCAGCCCCTTACGGAATAGCGCATAAACTAGGGTTTAAGCTTCTGTCACTCTAGCAACCCATCATCTAATTACTACTCCACAATGCATTCCCTTAGGCCCAAAGATGGTGAAGTGTCATGTAGTCGACATTCACACGACACCACTAAGAGAATCAACAACATACATATCATCAAAATATCGAACGAATACCAAATTCATATGATTACTTATGACAAGACTTCTCCCATGTCCTCAAGAACAAAAGTAACTACTCACACATCATCAACATGCCCATGATCAGTAGGGTATTGAATTGCATAATAGATCTGAACATATAATCTTCCACCAAATAAGCCAACTAGCATCAACTACAAGGTGTAATCAACACTACTAGTAACCCACAGGTACCAATCTGAGGTTTTGAGACAAAGATTGAATACAAGAGATGAACTAGGGTTTGAGATGAGATGGTGCTGGTGAAGATGTTGATGAAGATTGGCCCTCCCACGATGAGAGGATCGCTGGTGATGTCGATGGCGACGATTTCCCCCTCCCGGAGGGAAGTATCCCCGGCGGAATCTCTCCGCCGGAGAGCAAAAGTGCTCCTGCCCAAGTTCCGCCTCGAGACGGCGGCGCACCGTCCCAAAAGTCTTCTCTCTAATTTTTTTAGGTCAAATGCACTTATATACCAGAAAATGGGGGCCAGAAGTGGGCCAGGGGCCCCACGAGGTACCAAGGCGCGCCTGGGGGGGGGGGGGTGGCGCGCCCTGGTGCCTCGTGGGCACCTGGGTGGCCCCCTCTGGTACTTTTTGCTTCCAGTATTTTTTATTTATTCCAAAATAATTCTCCGTGAAATTTCAGCTCATTTGGAGATGTGCAGAATAGGTATCTTGACAGAGCTTTTTCAGGTCCAGAATTCCAGCTGCCGGCATTCTCCCTCCTTGTGTGAATCTTGCATATTAAGAGAGAAAAGGCATTAGAATTACTCCAAAAAGTGTTATAATGATTAAAAACACTATAAATAACAGTAGCAAAACATGATGCAAAATGGACGTATCAACTCCCCCAAGCTTAGACCTCGCTTGTCCTCAAGCGAAAGCCGATATCGATAATCATGTCCACATGTTTAGAGAGAGAGGTGTCGATAAAAACAAAATACGGACATAGAAGCATCATGATCATTATTATAACAGCAATATTTATTATCATAGACTTCTCATGAGCAAGTAACAATTCATCTTAACAATGGAGTATACGGCATAAACTTTCTTGAAAACTAACAAACTATGTTCTTATACCTTTAATATCTTTAGGACATGGCATTTTCTCAATGGCACCAACCTTAGCTTTATCAACATCAATACCTCTCTCAGAAATTTTATGCCCCAAGACAATACCTTCATTCACCATAAAGTGGCACTTCTCCCAATTCAAGACAAGATTAGTTTCTTCACATCTCTGCAAAACTCGATCAAGGTTGCTTAAGCAATCATCAAAAGAAGTTCCATAAACCGAAAAATCATCCATAAATACCTCAACAATCTTTTCACAAAAGTCAGAGAATATAGCAGTCATACATCTTTGAAAGGTAGCAGGTGCATTGCATAAACCAAAAGGCATACGTCTATAAGCATAAGTTCCAAAAGGACAAGTAAAGGTGGTTTTCTCTTGATCAGATTGTGCTACGGGTATTTGAGAAAAACCAGAATAACCGTCTAGGAAACAAAAGTGTGTATGCTTGGACAATCTTTCTAACATTTTATCAATGAAAGGTAAGGGGTAATGATCTTTTCTAGTAGCTTTGTTTAATTTTCTAAAATCAATTACCATCCTATAACCAGTTACAATTCTTTGTGGAATAAGTTCATTTTTATCATTGGGAACAACGGTAATACCCCCTTTCTTAGGGACACAATGAACAAGACTTACCCATCTACTATCAGCTATGGGATAGATTATACCTGCTTCCAGAAGTTTTAATATTCCAGTTCTTACCACCTCCTTCATCTTAGGATTTAATCGTCGTTGGTGGTCGACAACTGGTTTAGCATCAGGCTCCATATTAATTTTGTGCTGACATAGAGTGGGACTAATGCCTTTAAGATCATCAAGAGTATATGCAATAGCAGCTCGGTGCTTCCTCAGAGTTTTTAGTAATCTCTTTTCTTCATGTGCTGAAAGGTTAGCACTAATAATAACAGGATATATCTTCTTTTCATCAAGATAAGCATATTTCAATGTGTCAGCCAATTGCTTCAATTCGAATATAGGATCACCCTTAGGTGGAGGAGGACCTCCAAGAGTTTCAACAGGCAAATTATGTTTAAGGATGGGTGGCTGATCAAAGAACATTCTATCTATTTCATTTCTTTCATTCATATGCATATCATTTTCATGGTCTAGCAAATATTGTTCTAACGGATCAGTAGGAGGTACGGCAATAGAAGCAAGACCAATAATTTCATCTTTACTAGGCAATTCTTTATCATGAGGTTGTCTACTAAATTTAGAGAAATTAAACTCATGAGACACACCACCAAAATCAACACTAACAATTTCTTTAGCGCAATCAATCTTGGCATTAACAGTGTTCAAGAAAGGTCTACCAAATATAATGGGACAAAAATCATCTTGTGGGGAACCAAGGACTAGAAAATCAGTAGGGTATTTGATTTTTCCACACAAGATTTCAACATCTCTAACGATCCCAAGCGGTGTA